>MIEF01007288.1:0-10510 GCA_001870725.1 Taenia solium | reverse complement strand
CATACTTTCCAGCTGTCTGTTTAGATACTACTTTTAGTAATAGGATGTTAAATCTTCCTTTAAATAGTTTTATTACCTTCATAGAAGCAAAATCCATGTGCTTCAATTCACAAACTGCTTCTGTGCCGGACAATGGGTGTGTTTTATTATTTTTGTGTAATTGTATCTAGCAAGCTTTCGGGACACACTTGACCCACATCAACTAATTGTCAAATGCTAACACGTTGCGCAAGTAAATTGATTCAATAAAATGATTAGTTGGACTACAATTTAACTTTCATGGGTGAAAATTTTTGCCTATGTGATAGATTGATAACCGAGAGAAGAACTGCAGTAATTCTCAGCATGTCATCCTTTAGAGTCTAGCTATGTGCTTCTGGTGTTTCTATACGCTCGTCAATCAGACTTCACCAGTGTCACTGCTTGATTTGTTGAAATGACTTGGAGTGATACCGAGAATTGAAAATTAGTAGATTTTGAATTGAGATTTCTGTATTTGTGTCTAAAATCGAGAGAAAAGCTTGGTACTTACAATGACGTTTTCGAAAAGTATATCTGCATTTTACCGTGGAGTTTATTCTACATTCTGAGCAATTACAACGTAGAATTGTCGATAATATGCGAAATATGTGATTGAATAGTTTTACATAAAGGCGAGTGATTTAATAGACTAATTTATGCATTTGAGATTCACTCACTCTCATAACGTCATTCATCGAGTAATGCAAGTATTTGATGCGTGGCAAGAACTACTCTGAGGCACCTAGACTGGCCACTAATGACAATTTATAGAGATATTGAAATGCTTCTTTCTCGTGCTCAAACACAAAATAACTTTGTGGTGCAAATCGTGTGCCAATACCTTTGAAGACTTCTGTCACACGCCTTGTCGCACATCGCGCGATACAAAAGCTGCATCACAGTTCGCTTTCCTGTAAAAATCGTTGCCATTCTGGCGCGTCTTATGCGTAGAGGTAGCACAACGATTATAAACAAATGCTGTTTGCTTCCACTTGTCTGCCACAAAGACATCATTTGCCTTCTTTAATTGCTCACGAAGTGCTGCATGCAACTGTTAATCTTTCTTAGTAATTTGTATTTCTGCTGCGCATTACTGCTGATAGTGCTTTGATTAAAGGCATTTTAAGATAATTTGCAAATTGAGTAATTTTTTGTAAAAGAACCCGCACTTCCTCCCAGATTTATTGTTCTAGGAAATTAATGTGCCAAATGTAGGTATGAAATTAGTAAAAGCTGCTGTAGTAAGATTTAAATAAAAGCAGCTGTGGAATTGGATGTGAAAGTGTATAGCATTGCCACTTGGGTTTTAAACTGAATGCTTGGTAATGCTCGTAATGCGAAGCAGGGGCTGAAATTACTCTGCACTTATGACTGTAGCACTTCCATTTACCAGGTGAGATCTACGAATCATTTGCCCCATAACTGATTGCGAACGCATAGAGGCAAATGAGTCCCGGGAGTAAAAATTATGCACCCAACTATCTGTACATTGTATAGGTAAATTAATCTAAATACGCGTTAGCAACACCAACTTTTAGAACTTTCGAAATAAAGAGTGATACTATTAGAACAACTTTGCCCGCCACAGATGCTTGACGACTAACACAACTCCTATTTCCAGAAGTGGTAGTTTTGTTTTCTGCTTAGAACACAAGATGTTTCTTGATCATAAACGGGAGAAAAGAAACAAGTCATCAGTCCGATTTATTTAAAACTGAATCAGGGATTGTAGCCAACAAAGTGTTGCAAAAATAAGAGGGTTTAAGAAATGTCATGAACGAACATGCACACATTGACGTAAATATTCACTGATGGACTGTCACAAGTTGGTTTTGGGAATCCAATTAATAGTCCAAATATGCCGAAAAGTCATGAAAGTGGTAAGCATTGCCAAGGATATGAAAGTGGGCGTCATTCATTCCAAAGCTTGTGTAAATTGCAATTCGGTACAAAGAATGCTGCCCCGCAATTTCCAATCCTTAGGATACATCGATGAACCCAGTGTTTTACTAGGTAATTTAATGGTTGTACCCCCAAAATAATAAAATTACCATTCTCTGGGATTGCGCATTTCCAACTTTCATCTGCACATTGCAACGAATTGACATTGTCAACCCCGGTGAATTTTCAACGTGTCTAGGTGTAGAGGAGTCACCAAGGCTGTGCGCAAGTGCAGTTTTTAGACAAAGGTGACCTATCCATCTCTGCCATGAAAACACTCTACATCTCCACTTGTTGAGCTTGCGCTACATGCATTCGCAGTGAGTTCGATGATCAACGTCGTTATCGACATCAGCATCAACTAGATGATCTGTTACTCAATGTTCTTGTCCCACTAATGACAGATTTGTGTTCTGAAAATTTATCCTGCAACCACTTGCAAAGCCAATAGCCAAATTTTCGGACCCAATCACCCACGGCACATCCATGCACAACAAATCCCAATTTCTACAGCACTCTTATCAACATAGGCAATCTAACCGCCCATATAACCGAATTTCCCCTTTTCTGACTGCTTACCCACATACCCATCTATCCGTACAGCCATCGTTTGTTTAAACTTTTAACTATGACACACATGGCTGTCATCATTTTATGCAACTTTAATTTGTTCCATCAATGTAGCCAAAAATTGGCACAAAACTCATAAGATCCTTAAGATTTACTTGTTGTTTAAATGGGTGAAGGTCAGTTCTAATTTCGCGAAATAGGAGACTTTGCGACAAAGTATTATTGGCAGAGTGTGGTCAAAACGAAGCAAAGCTCATCCATTCAAGGTTCCTCGCAGGTCAATGCCGGTCAAAATCCCTTTATTTAGCTGAAGCTCTTAATGTAATATGATGTGTTTTTACTTTGGCAAAGAAAAAAGGCAACAAGCAGCACATACTTCCTCATGTATTTGGATGTTAAATAATGTAATCACTGATACTATACCGAGAAGAGGTTAACTCTGTTTGAAAACTTGTAGATTAGAAGTTCTCGTAAGCTGGTTGATTAGGCTGACTGACCACTAAGTCAAAACAGATATTTAAGAATACTCAATTATCACTTCGCTGCATTGCACTAATAAGTCGCTGAGGCGATCATTACAACACTTTCGTTAAGGTGTTAACACAACGAGGCTCGTTCTACAAGAGCTGCAAGAAGTTTGTTTTATTTTGATCCTTTTTGGCCAGTAGAATTTTTATTTGTCCTAATCTTGTTCACATTCTCGCATCGTCAATTTGGTATTTGATGCCAAAATTTCATTTAAATCACAAATTGGTGCAACGGGTATGTCTATGTTATAAAGGTCACACGTGCATTACGATCGGGGCGGTTTTATCGAGCTAGCGATAAGTGGGCAGATAGATGTCAACGCACAAATGCGTTGCTTTCTTTTGTTTGCCCTTGCAATCGCCACAGATATGGGTGTCTGTTTTAATCAAATTACTCGCTTTGAAATAGGGCCAGCTGTGGAGAACACTGCGTCATCCACCAGGAGGTCAACCCACTTGGAAGGTCAACAAATGTAACTAATCCACGTGAACACCCTTGCTTAGCACCAATGCCTGAACTCCGTCCTCAATTACTTTGCCTCTGGTGGGCAGCATTTAAAGTGTTCACTAGTTTGAATAGACTTCGCGCGTGCGATATAAAGGTCAGCAATTTACTCAGCAAAGGCAATTTGAGCAGCTTTATTAAATGCCTCTACATTTGAACAAGGGCTTATAAAGTAGTGAAACAGACTAGTTGAGAAACACTACTCGGCCATGAGCAGTGCAAATTGCTGACGTCAGCATTTTGGTCTCATTAAAAACAAATGGTCGTCTACAGCCTCCTGGGCAGTTCATGCTTCTTGATATTGTTATAAAATCGAAGAAAGAGAGCTAAATAAAGCTAGCCTCTTCCCATAGGGCCTTTACAGTCTTAGCGGTCTCCAGTACGTTCGTTTAGACCCACTAGCCTTCCCATGCGCCAGCAAACTATGCTCATTTGTAGTGGTTTGGCTAGTAAGAAGTCCATGCCTATCACAACCACCGCGCATGATGGCTGCACTTTCGGAACCACTCGAACTTCTCGGTAACTAGCTCCCATTCGCCCTCCAGACTGTGAGTTGAAACACTCAAGCGACAAATCTTGTCGAATGGAATTCTATTTTCAGCCAACTACAATTCGCTAACTACTTATTACTAAGTTAGTTTATTTTCTGTTGAATGAAGAATTCGGCATTTGATTGCACATCCTATTCGATGCCTTTGAAGTGACCACATAACCATTTAACTGTGTAGATAATTTCCGAGTGCCAGTTGCGTTCTAGGCATTAGCCTTGGTCCTCACATGGTTTGGAATTCTTCAGTTTAGGTGCGCTCTGTGGGAACAAACAAGTAATCGTGGCCTCCGCCCCTCGATTGACGATCCGTATGCTTGCAGTTTGTTATAGCGCCCAGATGCTTGTAGGAGGACAGTGAGTTGGGGCACAGTCCCTCTCTCCGCAATGCTTGGCGACTAGCAATCAGTTAGTACTTATACAGAGTCACGTGGTAACGCTGCTCTGACATTGCGTGCAAACAGAGCACCCTTAATGCAGATGGTAAAGAAAGGTCAACACAGATGCAGCAAGGCGAAGGGATGGCATTACAACTTCTTGAGCATGATTGGTTTAGGAATTTAGGAGATAGTGACAGATTCTGGATCGTGAAATGAACGATAATGTGCCCATAATTTAAAATGAAATTGTACTAAAATATCAAGCGATTGACAGGGTTCCTTTGGTCATATTTTTGCAAGAACAAGTTTGCATTGCAGCCTGCAAGACCGCACCGAAACATCTGATTGTTGGTGGGTTGCCAAATAGACACGAACAGAAGCGTGACTCTGGGTAACTTGGTCCTATTTCTCACATGGATTTTGTGAAGCGTTTAGAAAAGTCTTGGAGGCATAAAGCATGGCCAGTCTACCATGCTCTAGCTTGACTAGATCATTAAAGTGTCCTTGGACCAGGGACACATGTTCCACATCGTGTGGAGTCGAGATAAGGCACTTTATGCCTAATTTGTAACTCCAATTAAAATAAAACGAAGAGTGTATCTGAGTCTGCTTCACTAGACAGTTGTCTACCAACCCATTCTGAATGCAATTTGGGCTTTCTTGATAAGAACACGATTCATGCAAACACAAATCGGGGCTGATTTGGACCGGATTTGTTTGGAGCCAGGTAATCACAATCTTCTATAGCTTGTCAGCTGGATGTACCTCGATGATTCAGATCATGCGCATTGCATGAGGCAGGCCAATATTTTGCGTAACACCAGGAGCACTGGAGGAGGATTGCTTTGTGTCAAATAACAATGCTGCCATTAAGTCCATTGAGTCGAACAAGTGTTCCGGAAGTGCGTTCACGTGAACGAGTGTAAGCCCTCCATTGCAGGCATTTTTGCTCTCCTTACCGATTTGTGAAATCAAGCACTTATACTTCATTTTTACTTTACCAAAGTGCATTTTGTTGATGGACATCTCTTGCAAGATATCATAATATGCGGTTCAGAAGCATCCTCGAAAGACTTACATAACTGCTTCTTTCCCCTTATTTATAAAAGAATATAACTGATTGCATTTGACTTCTCCCACAGGGTCTCCTTTGCAAATCGGCAAGACATCTCGCATGTATTCCATCATAACAAATCGAGGGGCAAAATCTCATCATTACGAATTTCAGACTAGCACGATTTCCTCTTAAGCATACCGCCTGGAAACCCAGCCTTTCGAGTATTATGGTCAAATGCCTAGGTATTATTCTAATGACCAAGCGTGTCACTTTATAAAGTTTAATAAAGTGACTCTTGCCAAAACCACCTCTAACACTTTGAGACAAAGGCAGTCCTAACTCCATTTCTGGGAGTGCAACGTATGCACGACTGTTTCTGGATTCGCTTTTAACATTGTTACTAAAAAAGTATTGTGAATGCCATATTTTACAAAGTCTGCACCCCAAAGTAGGCTAAATTGGTGGCGGCGATGAAGTGTCTACTTACTGTGTCTACAGTTCCAAGAAGATAGTTGTAACACTGATGTTCGTTAAATATGCTTCTAGCGCGTGGGGATGGAGGACGATCTCAACTTAATCGTGGAAGCACGTGGTTCATCTCCGGAGTCAGAGGCTCCTGCGTCATAAACACTCCCTTTTCATTCATTTTACCTGTATCTATTACAGAGATGACTGGAAACATCCAGCCTCCCAGTAGTAGGGGTGGAAGACGGAAAGAGGAGGAAAGGGAATACATTTCTACATAGTCTTAAAAGTGTCTTGAGGAGCTACAAGAGCCTTTGTGAATTCACCTCTCGAGCTCGCGATTCGTTCATAGCAATTTATGTACCAAATTCATTAGTGTTTATTGGAACTTACGCAAACCTTGTGAAGATTCACTGATATCGATGGAATGACTCCTGGTAATTTTGCTTCTTTACTGATTCTGTTGATGGAAAGTGAGGAAAATGGGAATGACGCTGAAAGGCGGTTGGAGAGCAGATTACTGGCTGGTTGCATGACGTCGTCTATTCCTGTTCCTAAACTGTTTCAGTTATCACTTTCCACCATAATCAGTGGTTTCACATGATTAACTTCAGACATATTTTGATGAGTTCACTGCTCCCACCATGTAAAGACGTATGGCAGAGATTGCTGCTGTTACAAAGCAAGTCTTGCCTGATCGGATCAAAATAGGTGCAGATTAGGTGGGATTGGAAGTAGGAGGTTTGCGTTTAAGCATTCATTATGTAGGTCACTAGACAAGTCAAATTGAAGCGGCTAAAACGGCAGTCTATCATGACTGAACTCATAGGATCCACCTGCAAAATAGTGACAACCTCCACTTACAATTTGTCGCAAACAATTAGGCCTCAATGACTCAGTAGAAGACACCCATCTATTCCTCAGACTTTTTATCACCAAAAGGCTCGTACCAACTTTCGTTGGCGTGGTGGAATTACGACCGCTATTTAGACGTACGTCCTCAAAAGTGTTTTGAGAGCAGTTGCTGCACACTCAATAACCAGGAGAAACTCTACACCTCCATTACCGTTGCATAATTGCCGCAAAGCCGAGCATGGAATGAGGTCACTCAAGACTGTTCGCATTCCGCAGCAATCGATATGACCTATGCGCTCCTCTAATGGACTAGTGAGATTGTATTCGCTTCGTAAATAAGAGCAGCAGCTATGAACATCACAGAAGCGGGTTCATAGTGTGAGTAACTTCAAATGAAGTCACTTATAGCATAGGAGGTATTGAAACCAAGTTCACCTTGGTATAGATCCCAAGTAAATGACCGCCATTGACAACCGAAGTGACATAGACTCTAGGAGCTGGAAGACTTGATTAGCCGATGAGGTGTCAGGTAAGTAAAAATGGGACTAATTGTAGTGTGGATGAGGCAAAAGTCATGGAAGCATTTCTGCTTTCCATGTTTCAAGTCACCATCAAAATGTGAATTTTGCTGATTTGACTATTTAACCCTTCAGAAGTTCCGGCTCGGCTTGAGTTATGACAGAGTTTTCAGCCAAATTTTTTTACACTATAGTGGATGGAGGCGGCACAAGTACTGCAGGCAAACTGATTTCCCATCAGTTCGATTAATGTTAAGAAGCACCAAATATCATAGCAGCCCTATTTCTTCAAGTTTATCATAGACCATCCCCTCCTTCTTCACGACCACATCGTAGTCAGGCACGAATATTTGACAATTTCTTCAACCACAAAGGCACAATAAAACTACGATTTAAATGATACAACCTACTCTACTTGCACTACATCAGAAATGGGAACCACGCGGGTGAGACCGCAGAACGGTTTGCAAAATTGCGATGCACAAATCGGTGTTAATTGACTAAGAGGAGAGAATGTGTGGAAGGGCCTATTCTAAAGTCGAATTCCTCATCAGGATCGAGGCGTTGCTGTGATGGGAGAGAATCAGGTCATAAATGGCAGGATTAAGTTTGTTTACCTGAGTAGTGATGGTCTGCATTGTATGAGAGGCGATTGTTAAACTCAGGCTCTATTAACAGGCACTAAGCTAACTAAAATGGAAATGAAAATTCGTCATAAACCAAATTTTGTGGACACTGATTCTAGTTATTCCGAGCGCAGTAGCGATGCGCGAGTGGTGAGTCGTCCTTTTCATCCCTCTCCTCTGCATGCGACACTGTAACTCGCGGTATCGCTTCCCCTCTCTTCTTAGTTACGCCTAGACGAAGCTTGTTTGCTGCCTGCTCTTTAAAATAGATTCAGAAGTAATTATACGTCTGTGCGTTCCTATTAATAATGTCATGCTTTAAGGTGGGGGTTCTCAGCCAATCTATACTTCGGCACGAATAATGCGTATTATCTAAAGAGAAACGCAGGATCGCACACCTCTAGCAACTCCGTGACTGACAGATTTGATAACGCTAAAAGGTAACTCGGCAACAGCCTGAGCAAATTAAAAGCTTCTTGGTTAAAATAATTAAAGTTATGTCAATGGCGCGGCTAAACACCGCACTTTAGGCAATCACAAGAGGTACTCTCGCTAGTTCAAGGGGAACTCCATCCATGGAAGTGTTGGAACAATAATACCGCAGAGTTTACAAAATTTCAAATTGGAAAATCTGCTGACTTTGACGTGCGTCGAATCCAAGAAATGTTAACATTCTCGTGCATCTTAAGGCCTCCTAGTGCATGCTTTAACATCTGTAATTCTAAGCGACTTCCTTTTTTCCGTTTATTTTTTCGCTTATCATAGAACAAAGTAAGAAGAGGAATGCTCTCATTCGGAAAGAAGGAGATATTGTATGCCTAAGCACGAGGACGATCGCTTGAAGACCAGGACCAAGTCCAAGACCTCTTGGGAGTTTAAGGCTTAAAAACCATTTAAAGTACCACTTAATGTGCAAGAATGACGACTTGTAAAGGTAGGAAAACTTCGTCATCGCTTCGCTTTAGTTTCAGATGTGCAAAGTCCCAATTTTCTGTGTCTGACAATGAACCAAGCGACAATAAATGCAGCAGACTTATGGTGAGAAGCCTAAAATAGTTTCAAAACTAGCCTGAATTTTTGCCGCTGTTACGCTGTCAGATGGCTTATTGTTGTGTTCGGTACATATATCAAAGTCCACTTTAGTTGTTTCTGTCCACATGACTTACCTGCTTCCAGCAAAGCAGTTCCGTAATTTAAGAAATTACTTTGAGCATTTATTGGTGGCCTTGTAGAAGCTACAGGTACGTCAGTTTCGTCACTACTTTCAACGTTGTTGCACCTCCATCAAGAGAGCAAAACGATACGCTGTTTTATCCAACCCACTCAGCTAGCAACAATTCCTTAACCAGAATTCGCCAACTCATAAAAATAGTGTTACACGATTGTGGATAACAGTGACTTGAAACAGCAGATTCAGCCTTGACTTCTTTGCCTGTCGAGACACGGCATCAACAATCTAACTCTGTGGCTGGCTTGCGTTCCATTTGCTAAGAACTGCTGCTTGAAAAGGGAAGGATTTTGCGAAAAGAAAGGGGATGATAGAGGAAGTATTTTACGGTTGTTTACCAGAGTTCTCGTTTAGCTGGAGTCGCATTCGATGATATTCAAGATCACGTTTGCCGTTTCAGTCTTCATAGTCTTGATTCCTAGCCTTGTTCTAAGGGGAAGAACAGAAAAGCAACATACGGATATTGAAATTCGCGACTGGTCGATTTGATAGAGAAGGCCTATGGAGTCGGTGTGTCACTTAATACGGGTTCAGCAAAAGTGTGTATGAGCTATACCGCTCATGTTGCATTGTGCCTTGGCAAGTAAGTGACCCCATGTGGAGTCCTCATGCGTAAAACGAAGTGCAGAATAGGCACAACTACCTCTTAACCCACACAGTCTCGACAGTATCGCCGGAACGCTAAGTAAATCTTTCCCACTTTTGCTGCTTTCTGCAAAGTGGAAAGGAAGGATTGTGACGCAGTTTAAAAGTGCCTGTTGAAAAAGCCGTGCACGTGCCATCGTTCGCTGCATACAGTTCTATGGACATGCATTCTGTACCTCCCGGGGAACTCAAAGAAAGCGTGCTCTTAGCAGGAAGCACAGATTTATCAGAAAACTATAATTCAGTTAACTAATAAGTTTTGCAGCTTAAGGCTGTGCATAGGGTAGCACATCGGTTGAATGGTCTACACGTCTTTGTTGGCAGTTACGAAAGCCCTTATTAAAAGTTCTTGTGACCGTTTTGCGCGAATGTGCCAGGGTTTCGTTGCCATAGTGCTTGATTTCTTTCCTTGAGTGTAAATGCTTTTGAACTTGGTGATCTACACCATTAATTTTGAAAATTCCAGAGAAAGTAATCCGGTGCTGTTAAATCTTACGATCTAGGCGACTAATTCCGATCACCAAAACGGGGTCCTACACGACCAGGAAAGGACTCATGCAGCCCTCGAACTGTCTTGCTAGCCATAAGTCATGTAACGCTGTTTTTTGAATTAACGTCTCTGCCA